>CM060368.1:159045032-159090566 GCA_030545235.1 Helianthus tuberosus
ATGATGAGGTTTCGTAAACCAAATGAGTATTCGAACTCATATGACATGGTTTAACAAAGCCTACATACTAAATTGAAACGTAACCTAAGTGCTTACGACCCATTACGAACCGTTTAGGTAGCTTATGCTACTTTAACGCGTCGTCCGCGTAAAACGCGTTCGGACCGCCTAACTAGTCCTATGACAAGCATTATATGCCTAAACATGTTTAATTATGTTGCATAATCAGTTAAGTGACAAAAGTTTGGGTTACATATGCTTAAATATCAATTATGCATAATCAATCAACGTGGTAATCAGTAGGTATAGTCACTAGAGACTATAACCATCGTGATTACGCTCACGTTGCGAAGTTCAAACGAACTTCGTGTTGACCAATGACTGGTCAAAGTAGAAAGTCAAACACTGTTTGACTTTCATGCTTAAAAACGTATAAAAGAACGAAAGAAGCTTACAAAGGGTCCAAGCTAGGAAGAACTTGATCTTAAAATCTCATGTATGAAGTTTAACAACTTCAACTTAGAGAAATCAGATCAAGGGTGAGTAGAAATGGAAGGAGGGCATGGCTATTTATACTTTTCGGTTCACCGTTAAGATCATTCCTTGCTAAAGAGGGAAAGATCTTGGCCATCCATTTGGGCACAAGGTTTTGAATACCATGGGACATCAAATACCAGTCCATAGTATGCAAATCAGAGGTTAAAAACCATTGGAACAAGTGGAAAAGACCAGATTCAATGTTTCTGCAATTCTGATGTGCTGGAGTAAGCTTTCGGACCGTAAGGTCCTAAGCATACGGTCCGTAAGGACCTTGCAGACCAGCAACTTTCAAAAATGACAGATTTAGTCCCTGAAGCCCCAAACTTGGTTTTCGATGCATTTTTTGACACGTTTAAGACCCGTTAACCCCATTTCAAAGCTCTAAAATGAAGTTAAAGTATAGAGAACTTAAAATATGCTCACAAACATCTCGGATGTCGGCTCGTTTGGTCGTACGATTGCGTTGTTCGGTTAATTACGACGGAAGTCGTAACAAACGCAAAAACGATCCAAATTACGCGACGAATGAAATTTTATCATGCCAATCACTAAAACAAAATATTTTAATGATTACATAAATTTTTGGATGTCCGGATATATTCAGAACGTAAGATATGCGCGAAAATGCAAACTTTTTCACTTTTTAACGCTTTTAGTCCCTATTTATCAAAAAGTTTATTTTTGCGCTCTAAACACCTCAAAGCCTATTTATAAGCTATGTAAAGGATATTTATGGCATATTTAACTTATGATCAAGTTCCGGAATGTTCGTTACAGTACGAATCGGCATACTTTCATAGTTTGTCGAAATTAGTCCCTGTAAGCGAATAAACTTGATTTCGACACACCAAACCATCAAAAACTTATTTCTAAGTTATGTAAAGGTTATTTAAGGTATTTTAAGCCTATGTCACTGTTCTAGAGTGTTTGTTGCATTAAACTGGTTATATTTACGCATCAGTTCGCGTATAACCTTCCAGAAAGCGATTTAGAGCTCGAAATCGAACAAGAATTGATATCTACACACGATACACATATTTATACAAATCCCAAGTATGAAATACAATATTTCATTGGTTTGGTATTTGTTTGATGATTGAAGTGAAACAGGTGTCACAGAGTACAAATCTGCAGCTAATGCAGCAGCAGAAATTGCTTGGGTGCAGAATCTTCTTCATGAACTAGGAATCCAACCACCACACACTCCTCAACTGTTTTGTGACAACACCGGCGCCACATACCTATGCGCCAACCCGGTATATCACTCTAGAATGAAACATGTTGCCTTGGACTACCATTTTGTTAGAGAACAAGTCAATGCGGGCAAGCTACAAGTTTTACATATCAACTCTAAAGATCAACTCGCGGATGTTCTTACGAAGCCACTTCCACGGACGCCATTTCTCTCAATTCGATCCAAGATTGGAGTCTCCAACGGAGCCTCCATCTTGCGGGGGCGTGTTAAACATACATGATCTATGCCATGATTTACGCCTTGTGATTATTGTATTTATGTTACATAGTATTTTAGGTAGTTATCTCTTAGTCTTTGGTTAAAGTCAGTTAGCTTGTTTCTCTCCTAAATTGGAGCTTGTAGTCTATATATAATCTATGTACATCAATGAGAATATTGTACCTTTTCATCACAAAAACCAATACTTAATAATATGTGCCTAGCAGTATCTAGACATAAAAAACTCTTTCTATTTGTTTAGAGTTCAAATCTATAGTAGATAATGATATAAATTAACGAGCAAAATGTCAAAATGGTCCATGTGTTTACGTCACTTTTGCTACTTTAGTCAAAAAATAAACCTTTTGAATATGAGTTTCGTGGTGTCATTTTCATTCAAAAGGCAAACTGGGTCAGAATTTTTTGTTTTCCTGCACCTTTTTTGTCATTTTGCTCATTTTAGTTAAGATAATTTAAGAGATAAAAAGACAATTCTACCCTTCATTAAAATGAGGAACACAAAAAAAAGGTGGAGGATAACAAAAAATTCTGACCCAATTTGCCTTTTGGATGAAAATGACATCAAAATTAAAACCTCGGGAACCTAGATTTTAAAGGTTTATTTTTGGACAAACGCGGCGAAAGCGACCTAAACTCATGGACCAATTTGACATTTTACTCTAAATTAAAAGTAAAAATAGATGTGTGTTAGCAGTTTAAAAGGAAACAATGGCTGACAACTGAGAAGGTTAAAAATAAAATATGGGAGAAGCTTAGAACTCAACAAATGGGCTAAGTTAGATAGAAGTAGGATTAATTGTTTACAACTCGGAGCCTCTAAAAGTAAAATTAAAAAGAAAGGGACCCTACATATTGGGTCAGTCGCTTTTGCCCAAAAATGAGCTCAGTTGTTTACAACTGAGAAGCAGATATACACATAAACCCATACTTGATGTATGGGCCCTTCATTAACAGTCAACGTTTGAGTTTTTCAAGAATAATTCAAACTTCAAATAGAGAAAGAAATAACTTATTTATGTAAAAAAAACCTTAATTTGTCCTTTTGATTAGCTAGTTTTTTTTTTTTTTGAACGGCGACATTTCACAACAAACGGCAATTGCCGCATACTACCCGAAGGCAGTACCCATAACCACTCACGCAACCAGACTACGTTGTCTTAACCGGGCCCGCGCTGGTGCATTGGAGTAGCGGGCGTTCCCCGAGAAAATTTCCCGCCCACCACCACATGATGGGGGTTGCACCTCCACCTAGAGCGGACACTCTAGGCAAGTATGCACGGTAATAGAAAACTCGGGCGCTCCTCAGGATCGAACCGACGCCAATGGCCCCAAATTCCATCCCTCATTGTTGCTGGCCACTGGGCTGGAGCCAGTGGTTTTTTGATTAGCTAGTTAAGAACTTGAATCAAGTCAAACCTTAAACAACTTTTACAATTTTTTAATATGTCACATATATTATATAATAATAACAACTATTATCACTATATATAGAACTAAGAAAAAATAACTAAATAATAATGTATATTAAGTGATAAAAATATATTTATAAATGTATATAACTTAACTAATAAACAGTATACAAGCCAAGTCCAAGCTCTTGTTGCTTTAACAAGTAAGTAACAAAGAAGAATAAACATAAACCGGAAACAGGAAGCTAGAAGTCGGAAGTTGGAGGCTCCCGATAGAAAGCTCATACACCAGTAGCTGGTGATCAAAAGCTAAAGTTACTGTACAACAGTGGAACTTGAACTCAGCAGGTCAAAGTGATTAGACTTCTCCCTAAATTCTTTTATTGTTATAATATTATTATTAGTTATAAATTACAAACATACATTGTTTTTCTCTTAACATCTATAATAATCTTTTTAAGAAATTATTGGAAAGTGACCTGAATCTGTTCGGTTTGTTATATATAGTACTCGTAATAGGGTACTAATGTATGTATAATGTTTTACAAAATTCTAAACATAACGTCTGTTTGGTTCGTTATATATAGTATTTGTTATGTAATAGGATATTAATGTATTTATAATGTTTTACAAAATTCTAAATATAGAGTTACTACATACTTAATCGAATTGGTTTGGTTCATTACGATACCTAAATCGGTTCAGTCCAAAGTATACCTAAACTGGGCCCTCGCCAGCCAATCTGTTTGTACTTTGTAGTTTAACTGGCTGAAATTTGCTTGAGTTTCTTTAGTACCAATCGGCCTAATCTGTTTAAGTGCCCTAAATTTGATTCAAATTTTAAATGCCAATATGCTTAAAACAACTAAACCCAACCCCCCCCCCCCCCCGGCTCAAATGTTCAAACATTCAAACCCAATTAAAATAAACACTAAATGTTGATTAAGGTAGGAGGGGCGGTAGAAAAACAAAATGACGCAGGGATGAGTGAGGCAGCAACAATAATGATGTGGGATTTTGAAAAGGGTTTGATCAAATTATTGAGTGATGCAACAACGGCCCTAAATTCTTGTTTTACCAGGGCGGGTAGGGCCTAGATTTTTTTTATCTCGCCCAGGGCCCAATTTTTTAACATTTTCGGACGGCCCTGGCCAGAAAACATTGCTCTGTCATGTATCTACAGCTCGGACAAGGGCCAACAGTGGTTATCTCCACATCAAATCTAGCTCAAGAGATTTTGAAGACAAACAATGTCGTGATTGCTAACAGACCCACTGCTATATATAGCATCCTAGATGATCTTTTTATAAAGCTCTGGACATTGCATGGCCTCCTTACAAGAGTTACCGGAGACAAATGATATGTGTCATGGTTGTAATCCAATTTTAATGGTTCTATCACGTGAACTTGTTGTGCATATGTAAAACAAATTAGAAAAGATTATTAGTTAATTATTGAGGTTCATGTTAAAATGACGTTAAATAACTGAATTGTTGCTCTTGCCCAAGGTTTCTTGAATTAAAAGAGGTTTTTCCATAAAAAAAATTAGCTACAGCACATTGCTAATATTTTAAAGGCTAAAATATTATATTGGCCATGTTCTTTAATTCATTTTTTAAAAACTACGTGTAACGCCTCGTATTTTCGTATTTTTTATATTTTTAGAAAATTCAAGTTCGTTTTCTATTTTTAGAAAATTAGATCGAAAAACGGAATAAAAACGTCAAACGACGCATTTTTACGCGCTTTAAACGCAACCGACAACGAACGTGTCCAACGTTGAAAACTGACACTATTTAACGCCTTTTTATTTTTAAAACACTAATTTACGACGCTTATGGAATTCGGGTTTTAAAAACGGATTCGTAAGTTCGTTTGGGCCACTTAAAATACGGGGATTGGGCTTGTGAGCATTGGGCCCAAGCCTAAGCCCATTAGGGAAAAACCTAGCTGTATAAGAAACCAAAACCCTAAATCTCCATTTTTATCAGCCGCATAACAAAGATTTCCCTCTCATCTCTCTTGGTGTACCTTATCCACAACAATTCCCCATCAAAATTCAAGACAAAGACAAAACATCATCATCTTCACTCTCTTCTCTCTCGATTATAATTGCAGACACACCACACATACAATAAACAACATCAACACTCCTTCTTCTCCATTTAACACACATCACCTACAGCCAAATACCCCTTCCACCCTCTCGATTATAACCTGCAAATACACACACAGAACAACATCTTTCCCTTTCTCTCTCGCTGCCAACGACAGTCACGTCGGACACCGGCTTGACGACCGACGATTGGTTTACCGGTGAGATATCTCCTCTCCAATGACACCCCATACCCTTCCACAACAACCTGCAACCTCTCGGCTCCAGCAGCTTATATGTCGGAGATGGTGATGATGATTATGAAGATGACAACCCCCCTCGCACCACAACACATACACGTCTCGCTGATCAGAAGTGGAGCCGGCGAGGTGTCACACCCCCAAAATCCACAAGCGGAGTATCACCGCAGGAGGCGTGACATGACCAGGATCAAGCCACCAATCATATTGAACAATATAGTAAAGTAAACAAAAGTCCAACCACACAATATAATTGGTGTTCAAAAAAAAGTTAACCAAATTCAAGTTGCCAGCGGAAGCATAAAGTGTAAAACCAAAACATAAGTTTAAAAGTTTTAATGTTTAACATGGCACACAACGGTCCATGTCCCAAAACGACTCCTCCTGCTCGTGCAAGCTCCAGCTAAGCATCTAACGACCTGCAGGGCATGTAACAACGAGTCAACAACAAAGTTGAGCGAGTTCACAGTTGGTTGTCCAGTTTAAAGTTGTTTCAAAATCCATATGTTCATTTGAAAACCAGTTGTTTATCAGTTCCTTGTTTCCCAAACCATAACCAGTGGGGGCTACCCCATGTTGTAAACCACTAGACCGTTACCATATCGACAACTGACTGGGGAAGTTGTGCCCTACGTCAATGTCTATCATCATTGACTAAGTGCCCAGATCCATTAGTACACGCCCGTCCTACCGGCACGGTGTGAGGCTTGTCAACCCTAATAGCGCTATTAACTAATTAATGACCCGCTCGCCATTGACCCGACGATTAAGTCGATATAAAAATGAGGGACTTCATTATAGAGTTTTTGTCTAGTAAGTTATATGTTGTCGTCCTTCCCAACCGAGGACGGAGGTATGTACTCTACCCAACCGAGAATACGCAGGTTAAATGTAGTCGTCCTTCCCAACCGAGGACGGAGGTACATATTCTGTTAGAGGTGAATATGTAGGTTTCGTTTTAGCTTCTTAACCCATT
This sequence comes from Helianthus tuberosus, assembly GCA_030545235.1. Taxonomy (NCBI): domain Eukaryota; kingdom Viridiplantae; phylum Streptophyta; class Magnoliopsida; order Asterales; family Asteraceae; genus Helianthus; species Helianthus tuberosus. The sequence continues at coordinate 159,051,787 of CM060368.1, forward strand.
CCCAACCCACCGGGAATCCCATGCCTTGTAGAAAGTGTGAACTCACCTTGGTTTGCTCGGTATGCTTAACTACTTGTTCACAAATAGATCAGTCAAAGCCTATAGTAATCATGCACATGTAATCAGTTTACATCCGTATGATTCACGTATAATCTACAATCATAAGGTGTGCTTAGGCAATAATCACCAAGTAACACTTAAACAGTTAATCAACACATACAAGCTCAAAGTTCACATGTTTCATTACAGTACTTAATAGTCATGTATACTCTCCAAGACTCAATCATGTTTTTCTCATGCATAACTGATATACTTCAACAGATAAAGGTCAACATATAATCATACATTAATTACATTTTGTTCGTGAAGTTCTGTTCTACGGTGAAACCCCTACACGACGAAACCCCAGGGTGACGAAACCCCACATGTTTCGTCGGCCCAGAAATGACGAAACCCCCCCATGTTTCGTCGGCATCACTTATGGCGAAACTCAATAGGTTTCATCGACCTGAGGGTGACGAATCCCCATATGCTTCATCACATTAACAGTTATCCAATCACACAGAAAACCCTAACAGTTTAGAGTTTTCCCTCAGTCATCCAATCGGATCAAAACTAAGAATTCATCCGTTCACTTTCATGGATCCTATATCACCTAATAATCACTAACAGTAGCAGTCATTCAAGTAGAATTAAACCATCCAATCAATTTACTAATTCATCCTATCGCACAAGTTTACATCCGAACCTGTATAATGATTTCTACAACAGTTTGATCATGGAATATATTAATACAAGTCTTTATTCGATCAATATATCCACACAACTTTAGATTCGTTATTTATATTCCGTGTGCTATCCTTATTTCTAGGGTTTGATTAACAAGATACATGTTTATAATATAATCCGGTTCAAGCACACATGGTTTATCGGAATCCTAAATCAATATCATAATTCGCACAATGGCATGTAACCAATTGATCATCCATCATTCATTCAAGAAGATGTTCAAACATCATAACCATATATTTAGAAATCAAGTCAAACTAGACGTGGAATTACTAACCGAACTACGAAATTCGAATATGAATGATCGAACGGGGACGATCTAGCTTCGAATGGGAGAGGCTGGCGTCGACTTGTATGGAGGAGGAGAGAGCTAGGGTTTGCCAGTTACTGCCTTACGTATAATTGTGAATACAGAAAATATAACTGGGAGCTAATGGGCCTCTTCTGGGCCGAAGGCCCATATCCACGAAACCTCAAAGGGGCGAGGAAACCCTATGTTTCGTCGTCATAGGCTTGACGAAACTCCTGGGTTTCATTAAGTTGCATTTGTGGCGAAACTCTAGTGTTTCCTCAGGTGGATTTTCAACTTTTAAATAATACATAAGTTTATAAAACATGTTAACACATTAACCATATAAATAACAACACAATATTCCAAACATATAACATCCGTGAATAGTTGCTGTGCAACAAGTTGTCTAAACATAATTGTGAAACAAATAACGTGTCGAGGAAAGACCTTGAAAACTCGGGTTGTCACATCATCCCCAACTTGAAAGAAATTTCGTCCCGAAATTTAGTACGTAGTCACTGAGGAAGCTAGTTAGGTTGCGTGGTTTTCCTGGGGTGTCACATCATTCCCCCGTTGGTTTGGAATTTCGTCCCGAAATTCCGCAGTAGCTTCAGTCTCAGTAGTGGTTGCACTTTTCTCGAACAACTGGGGATACTTGAGTTTCATTTGGTCTTCTCGTTCCCAGGTAAACTCTGGGCCACGACGAGAGTTCCAATGAACTCGAACAAGAGGTATTCTGGTGCGCTTGAGAACCTTAACGTCTCGGTCAGTAATCTCTACTGGTTCTTCGATGAATCGCAGCTGATCGTCGATAGTGAGCTCCTTGAGAGGAACTATGAGGGTCTCATCTGACAAACACTTCTTCAGATTTGACACGTGGAATACGTTGTGAACTCCACTGAGTTCTTCGGGTAAGTTCAGTTTGTAGGCCACCTTACCTATTTTCTCTATGATTTTGAAAGGTCCGACATATCGCGGGTTGAGTTTGCCTCGTTTACCAAAACGAACTACACCTTTCCAAGGTGAGACTTTAAGTAGTACTCGGTCCCCAACCTGGAACTCGAGTGGTTTCCTTTGCTTATCAGCATAGCTTTTCTGACGGTCACGAGCTGCCGCCATTCGTTGTCGTATCTGAGCAATATTCTCGGTTGTATCTACTACAAGTTCTGTGCCAGTGATTTGGCTGTCGTCAACCTCTGCCCAACAAAGAGGTGATCGGCATTTACATCCGTACAATGCCTCAAACGGAGCAACCTGGATACTAGTGTGGTAACTGTTGTTATACGAAAATTCCACTAATGGAAGATGTCTTTCCCAGCCGTTACCGAAGTCGATTACACATGCTCGAAGCATGTCTTCAAGAGTTTGGATGGTGCGTTCAGACTGCCCATCCGTCTGTGGATGATACGCCGTGCTCATGTCCAATCGAGAGCTAAAGGACTTGTGCATCGCTTACCACAATTCAGATGTAAAACGTGAGTCACGATCGGAAATGATGGAGGTTGGCACCCCGTGCCTCGAGACTACTTCCTTAAGATAGACGTCTGCTAGAGTAGAGAACTTATCCGTTTCTTTGATAGCCAAAAAGTGTGCAGACTTAGTCAATCGATCCACTATCACCCAAATGGTATCGTTTCCGCGTTGAGATCTAGGCAGGCCAGTAACGAAATCCATGGAAATTTGCTCCCATTTCCATGTCGGTATCTCTGGTTGTTGAAGTAGGCCTGATGGTTTCTGGTACTCAATTTTGACTCTCGCACAAGTCAAGCATTTACTAACGTAAGTTGCTATGTTGGCTTTCATGCTAGGTTACCAATACGTCATCTTGAGATCGTGGTACATCTTATCCGCACCAGGATGTACCGAGTAACGAGACTTGTGTGCTTCATCCATCACAAGCTCACGTAGATTTCCATAAAGTGGAACCCAGATGCGCCCCGTTACGTAATAAGCACCGTCTTCCTTTTGTTCTAACCATTTCCTCGACCCTCGCAGGGACTCAGCCCTGATGTTCTCTGTTTTCAATGCTTCAACTTGAGCATCTCGTATTTGAGTAGGAAGACTAGAGTGGATAGTAAGCTGTAACGCACATACACGCTTAGGTTTAGTCTCCTTTCGACTGAGGGTGTTGGCCACAACATTGGCTTTGCCCGGATGATACTTGATCGCGCATTCGTAATCATTCAGGAGTTCGACCCATCGACGCTGTCGCATGTTCAACTCCTTCTGTTCGAGGATATGCTAGAGACTCCTGTGATCGGTGTAAATGGTGCACTTGGTACCGTACAGGTAATGCCTCCATATCTTGAGTGCAAAAACAACAGCTCCCAGCTCCAGATCGTGAGTAGTGTAGTTCCTTTCATGAACTTTAAGTTGCCGCGATGCATAAGAAATGACTTTCTCACGTTTCATCAACACACAACCCAGTCCTTGGATTGACGCGTCGCAATAAACCACAAAATCATCGGTGCCTTCAGGTAATGAGAGAATAGGGGCGCTACAAAGTCTCTCCCTTAAGTGCTGAAACATGGATTCCTGTGCATCACCCCAACGATAGGTGACACCCTTCTGAGTTAGTGAAGTGAGAGGTTGCGCAATCTTCGAGAAATCCTTGATGAATCTTCTGTAGTAACCCGCCAAACCCAAGAATTGGCAGATTTCTGTTGGTGTACGGGGCGCAGGCCAGTTCTTGATCGAGTCAACCTTGGATGGATCCACATGAATCCCATCCTCATTCACCACGTGGCCTAGGAAATGGACTTCACGAAGCCAAAAGTCGCATTTTGTAAACTTAGCATACAGCTGCTCTGCTCGAAGAAGTTCCAGAATAAGACGCAGATGATGCTCGTGTTCCTCCTGACACTTAGAATAGATCAGGATGTCATCGATGAAAACAATCATGAACTTATCCAAGTAAGGTTTGCACACTCGGTTCATAAGATCCATGAAGACCGCAGGTGCGTTTGTCAGCCCGAAAGGCATAACCAGAAACTCGTAGTGCCCGTAACGAGTCCTGAATGCTGTTTTGGAGATGTCCTCGTCTCGAACTCTCAGCTAATGATATCCCAATCTCAGATCAATCTTTGAGTAGAAAATCGACCCTTGCAACTGGTCGAATAGGTCATCGATACGCGGGAGAGGATAACGATTCTTCACGGTCACCTTGTTGAGTTCACGATAGTCAATACACATTCGGAAGGTACCGTCTTTCTTCTTCACAAATAAGACTAGAGCTCCCCAGGGCGAAGAGCTAGGACGAATGAAACCCTTGTCCAAGAGCTCTTGTAATTGCGCGGACAGTTGTTCTAACTCTGATGGAGCCAAACGATACGGTGCACGAGCTATTGGTGCTGCTCCAGGAGCTAGCTCGATTTGAAACTCGACTTGACGATGAGGGGGAAGACCAGGTAATTCCTCGGGAAATACCTCAGGATAATCGCGTACAATAGGAATGTCTTCTATCTTCTTCTCTTTCATGGAGGTGTCAGTAACGAGGGCTAGAATAGTTGTGTGCCCCTTTCGCAAGCACTTCTGGGCCTTAAGGAAAGAGATGATGCCTACGACTGCACCACTCTTGTCACCACGAATCACGAGGGGTTCTTCACTAGAACGAGGAATGCGGACGATTTTCTCCTTGCAAAGAATTTCCGCTTGATGCTGAGATAACCAATCCATCCCAATGACAACGTCAAAGCTACCCAGAACGATAGGAATGAGGTCGATAGAGAAAGTCTGATCAGCAAGAACAAGATTACAACCCTCAACTATATGTGTGGCCTCTAAACTTTTACCATTTGCTAGTTCTACAATGTGCTAGATGTTCAAAAGTGTTGGAGTACGCTTAAGCATCTGACTAACTTTTAAGGACACGTAGCTAGTATCGGCACCCGAATCAAATAAAACAGTAACATAAAAGTCGTCCAGTAGGAACTTACCCGTCACAACATTAGGATCGTTCCTTGCATCACCCTGACCAATCACGAAGACACGTCCCCTGGCACCATTGCCGTCGTTGTTACCCCCATTGTTGTTCCCATTTCCTTGGTTGTTGTTGTTGTTGTTCTGATTCTGGTTCTGATTCAACTGTGGACAGTGTCTCTTGAAATGACCCTCAGCACCACACTGAAAACATCCCTTATTACCCTGCTATTGCTGGTTATGTGGAGCTTCTGGTTGCTGTTGACGATTCTGATTCGCAGGACGTGAGCTCCTGCAATCCTTAGCTTCATGACCAAGCTTGTTACATCTCTGACAACGACCCTTGTTGCACGGCCCGCTGTGGTGAAAATTACATCGATTGCACTTAGGGTTATTTCCCCTGTATCCACCCTGACCCTGATTCTTACCTAAAGATTGCTGACAAGGGCTCTTGAAGTCGTCAGTCCTTCGCTGTTGAGACTGGGACTAAACCGAAGTAGAACCCTTGCTCGAATTTCCATCCCACTTGCGCTTGTTGTCACTAGGAGCACCTAAAGTAGTTGTAGCACTAATGTGCTTGGGCAGCCTGTTCTGCTCAACTACCTGATCAGTAAGACGATGGGCTAGTCGTATAACTTGCTGGATGGTACCAAGGTTAGCCGCAGTCACATGGCTCTGAATCTCTAGCACTAGACCCTTGAGGTACAGCTCGATACACTTGATAGGAGGATCTACCATAGTAGGACACAAGATAGCTAATTCATTTGATCTCTTCGTATACGCCTCGATTTCAGACCCCGTCATCTTTAGATTGTAAAAGTCCACCTCTAGCTTGTGAATGTCGTCGCGATGACAGTATTCCTCCTTGATCAGCTCTTTGAAGTCATTCCATGGGGTAGAATTAGCGGCTGCCAACCCTAGCATTTGAACCTGTGCTTTCCACCAGGTTAACGCAGCACCTTCGAGTGTTCCAGTAGCAAATTTCACCCTACGAGCTTCAGGGCATTCACACATTTCAAAGACAGATTCAAGCTTCTCGAACCAGTGGAGAAGGCCTACAGCTCCTTCAGTACCACTGAAGGAACTAGGTCGAGAGTCCATAAAAGTCTTGAACGTACATACAGGAGGCTGAGCATGTTGACCTGTCATGCGAGAAAGAAAAGACAAGGTTAAGCACAAGAGTTGGTTCGCAAAGTAGGATCTAAACATCCTAAGATAGGTCGGTATGGCAGGTTATACCTCCTGCAGGGGCTACTGCGAGTGCCTCAGCAACTCGTTCATTGATTAGAGCCGTCAGCTGGGCTTGAGTCAGGTTCAGACGTCCACTCATGATCTTCACATCGAAGTAAACATAAGTGAGAAAGGTGTCGCGAAAGTGCGATGACAGAAGAGAGTAAGCACACAGGGTTTCAAACAATATTCGTTATGTTGACTAAGCATACCATGAGCAATGCACTATGTAAACTAACAGACATGCAATATAAACATGAACCATATCACCTATAGTGTTGAGTCTTGCACATGGAGCGAAGCGTCGTTATGGATCGTTGAGCACTGTACAGGTTATAGTCTGGTTTTGTTAAAAAGCTTTTCCCTTTTTTTTAAAACCAAGTTCACTATAACCAATGGCTCTGATACCAATCTGTCAGACCCCCAAAATCCACAAGCGGAGTATCACCGCAGGAGGCGTGACATGACCAGGATTAAGCCACCAATCATATTGAACAATATAGTAAAGTAAACAAAAGTCCAACCACACAATATAATTGGTGTTCAAAAACAAGTTAACCAAATTCAAGATACCAGCGGAAGCATAAAGTGTAAAACCAAAACATAAGTTTAAAAGTTTGAATGTTTAACATGGCACACAACGGTCCATGTCCCACAACGACTCCTCCTGCTCGTACAAGCTCCAGCTAAGCATCTAACGACCTGCAGGGCATGTAACAACGAGTCAACAACAAAGTTGAGCGAGTTCACAGTTGGTTGTCCAGTTTAAAGTTCTTTCAAAATCCATAAGTTCATTTGAAAACCAGTTGTTTATCAGTTCCTTGTTTCCCAAACCATAACCAGTGGGGGCTACCCCATGTTGTAAACCACTAGACCATTACCATATCGACAACTGACTGAGGAAGTTGTGTAAAATGTCAATGTCTATCATCATTGACTAAGTGCCCAGATCCATTAGTACATGCCCGTCCTACCGGCACGGTGTGAGGCTTGTCAACCTTAATAGCGCTATTAACAATGAGGGACTTCATGATAGAGTTTTTGTCTAGTAAGTTATATGTTGTCGTCCTTCCCAACCGAGGACGGAGGTACGTACTCTAACCAACCGAGAATACGCAGGTTAAATGTAGTCGTCCTTCCCAACCGAGGACGGAGGTACATATTCTGTTAGAGGTGAATATGTAGGTTTCGTTTTAGCTTTTTAACCCATTCCCAACCCACCGGGAATCCCATGCCTTGTAGAAAGTGTGAACTCACCTTGGTTTGCTCGGTATGCTTAACTACTTGTTCACAAATAGATCAGTCAAAGCCTATAGTAATCATGCACATGTAATCAGTTTACATCCGTATGATTCACATATAATCTACAATCATAAGGTGTGCTTAGGCAATAATCACCAAGTAACACTTAAACAGTTAATCAACACTTACAAGCTCAAAGTTCACATGTTTCATTACAGTACTTAATAGTCATGTATACTAACCAACACTCAATCATGTTTTTCTCATGCATAACTGATATACTTCAACAGATAATGGTCAACATATAATCATACATTAATTACATTATGTTCGTGAAGTTCTGTTCTACGGTGAAACCCCTACACGATGAAACCCCAGGGTGACGAAACCCCACATGTTTCGTCGGCCCGGAAATGACGAACCCCCCCATGTTTCGTCGGCATCACTTATGGCGAAACTCAATAGGTTTCGTCGACCTGAGGGTGACGAATCCCCATATGCTTCATCACATTTATAGTTATCCAATCACATAGAAAACCCTAACAGTTTAGCGTTTTCCCTCAGTCATCCAATCGGATCAAAACTAAGAATTCATCAGTTCACTTCATGGATCCTAAATCACCTAATAATCACTAACAGTAGCAGTCTTTCAAGCAGAATTAAACCATCCAATCAATTTACTAATTCATGCTATCGCACAAGTTTACATCCGAACTTTAGATTAATACTAATTTACTAATAATGATTTCTACAACAGTTTGATCACGGAATATATTAATACAAGTCTTTATTCGATCAATATATCCACACAACTTTAGATTCGTTATTTATATTCCGTGTACTATCCTTATTTCTAGGGTTTGATTAACAAGATACATGTTTATAATATAATCCGGTTCAAGCACACATGGTTTATCGGAATCCTAAATCAATATCATAATTCGCACAATGGCATGTAACCAATTTATCATCCATCATTCATTCAAGAACATGTTCAAACATCATAACCATATATTTAGAACTCAAGTCAAACTAGACGTGGAATTACTAACCGAACTACGGAATTCGAATATGAATGATCAAACGGGGACGATCTAGCTTCGAATGGGAGAGGCTGCCGTAGACTTGTATGGAGGAGGAGAGAGCTAGGGTTTGCCAGTTACTGCCTTACGTATAATTGTGAATACAGAAACAATATACTGAGTTGCATATAACTGGGAGCTATTGGGCCTCTTCTGGGCCGAAGGCCTATATCCACGAAACCTCAAAGGGGTGACGAAACCCTATGTTTCGTCGTCATAGGCTTGACGAAACTCCTGGGTTTCGTTGAGTTGCATTTGTGGCAAAACTCTAGTGTTTCCTCAGGTGGATTTTTAACTTTTAAATAATACATAAGTTTATAAAACATGTTAACACATTAACCATATAAATAACAACACAATATTCCAAACATATAACATCCGTGAATAGTTGCAGTGCAACAAGTTGTCCAAACATAATTGTGAAACAAATAACGTGTCGAGGAAAGACCTTGAAAACTCGGGTTGTCACATCATCCCCAACTTGAAAGAAATTTCGTCCCGAAATTTAGCACGTAGTCACTGAGGAAGCTAGTTAGGTTGCGTGGTTTTCCTGGGGTGTCACACGAGGGTTCTACTGGCAATGTTTAAGGCGTACGACGGCGACAAGTGTAGAGAGGCGAAGAGAGATAGAGAGAGAGAAGGATGGCGGTGATTCGGGTCCCAAATTCAGCAGGTTCGATTCTGCTTGGTCTGGTTCGTATGATTTAGGGTTTTGTTTTGGTTGTATCGTTTCAGTTTAGGCTCGATTTTGGTAAGTTCGATTCTTTTTAGTCTCGGTTTAGTCGTGGTTCAATTTTGGTTTCGTTGTTTCAGGTGGTTCGAGTTCGAGTCACAGTCTTCCGGTGGTGGTGGTGGTGTTCACGGCGTCGGTTCAGCTTTGGTTCCGGCCGGTTTGGGTTCGATGTTGATGACGAGGTGATGATTCGGTCAAGCAGTCAACCGACTTAGTTTTTGAGGTTCGGGTCAAGCATGGTTTGATCAGTCGGTCCACTCAGTCAACTCGGGTAACCCGGTCAACTGTTCGACACGAGCTTGGTAAAATATCGATGCGTTTTCACTTATATTGTTATATATATATATATATATATATATATATATTGTTTTAAATATGAAATCGATCTTTAAAAATTGAACCGTTACATTAGTGCTTATCTACGTTTTTGACATTTGAAGAAGATTTTATAAGTATTGTGATTAAATCGTTGGGCCTTGAAAATATATTGATATCTCATTATCTAATGCACTTTGATTAGTAAACGACAACTTTACAAAAGATATATATGTTGAGTTTTGAAAACTATATCGACAACTCGAGTTGTCGGGATCGTCCAAAAACTAAGGAAACTATGCCCGTTTTTTGTAAAAATCCATAACTCGAAATGCGTCAAAATTATAAGACGAAGCATAATGGATTCAATTAATTAAAAAAAATATATATAAATATTTTAACAATACTCCTATAATCTCCGAATTCTCTCTAATTCTTTGCATTCGCAAGGACAAGACTCGAATCCTTCAAGAACTAAAATGTGTCCTCGGTGTTCCATCATTCTGTGACAACCGGTGATTTATGGCACCTAATTACGTGATTAGCAGATGATTAACGCGATAATAATTAGTGTCTACAGCGCAAATTAACTTAATCAGGCCCTTGGAGTGCCTAGGAACTTCTATACGACTTTACAGTGCGCGAATGGTGGTTTGCAGAGAAACTTGCTGAATATTACGCAACAACAAACTGATACCGTGCGAAATAATGACAACGCCGACACATATTAAATTTTTTCGATATATTCTAGCTTCGCAATTGAATTTTAGCAATCGTAGTTGAAACTGGCTCGAAAAACGGATTAAGGACGGCAACGATGTAACTTTTCGGGATTATTACAGTTATCGACGCACGAACGCAACTACGACGGATACCGACATTATTATTACATGTTTTTTACTCTGAAAAATTATTTTACAAAGCTACGGTGATTTCGGTTTTAAAGACGGTCTCGTAGGAATTACGGGCCACTTACACATCAGATGGGCTTGTGGGCCCAAGCCCAAAATCCACAAGCCTAAACCTGCACATAATATATTAGATCTTATGAGATCTAAGATAATATTACCAAATCTATAGAAAAAATCTTACAAAATCCCATTAAGATCTTTACTAAATCTTATGAGATCTCAAAATCTCTATAAAGGCCCATACCCATTTCATCCTTTCATTTTGAGCACAGACAACCAAATACACACACACACACCATGCTCCCCTATTTCTTCTACCTTAGAAACCCTAAGACAAAACACAGACAATATGTATGCCTTTCATCCTCCCGATCTCTACGTACACAATCAAACACACATATGAACTAGAAGAGAACCTCATCTCCCCAAACAAATCTCACCCACACCCCTCGGTTCTCTCTCTACCTCGAGCTCAGGAATCCGGTGACGGATCCTGCCGTCTCCGGTGACGGTATTCCGACCAGACACGCACCCTGTTCTTGTTCCAACGAGCTCACAACCCCAACCCAGCCGACACCCCCAAACCCTCGCAAGATAGAAGCAGCGATGGCGGTGGTCGGGTTGGTTTCGTCGGCGTCGACTGCTGTAGTCGATGATAGTGATGATGTTGTTTAAGACCGAGATGAGAGAGAGAAAAGGGAAGAGAGAGAAAGGATGGCGGAGGAGCGGCGCCGCCGCTCACGGCGGCGGCAGTGGCTGCGCGACGGTGGTCCTCTCAGTCCGATGAGTTCACGGTAACCCCCCTTCTGCGATGATTAACCGGTGGTCACACCGACCGACCGCCGGTCGGTTCATTTAACCGGTGGTCGACGTTTTTATCCAACGAGCCCCGGTTCAGGTGATGGTTCAGCTTGGATGGTGGTCGGCGGTCTATGACTCGGTCTGGCAGATTTTTCCGGTAACCACCTCCTCTATTCTTCTTTATTTACTGCAAACTTGAGGATGATTATGTCCATACCAAGTTTGATGATGTTCGGTTCACGTTTGGGGATATCTCGGGTCTCGGGTCACAAATGGGTTCGGGTTTTTCAGGCTCAGTCTCGTCTCAGATCGGGTTCGGTTAAGCTCAGTGGAGGTTCGGGTCAGATTCGGCTCGGTACAAGTCAACTCAGTCGATTGGGGTCAGCCGGTTCGGGTCAAGAGCTAGATCAAGACGGTTCGGTTCGTGGTTCGGGTTGACTCGGTCAAACCGAGTCAACTCGATCAACCCGGTCAACACAGTCAAAGCGAGTCAACTCAGTTGACTCGGTAAACTCAGTCAACCATTTCCGACGGTTCGACGATTCGACACGAAGATTCGGTAAAGATTAATGACAAGTATAATATTTTTGTGTTTTTATAGTTTTATATATACGTGACAAACGAGCTCGAACCGACTAATTATAATTTACATTTGATATAAATTACATATAGTTTAATTGATATTGATTATATTGTTGAATTTTGATAAAATGACGACAACTTGTGTTGTCGGGGGCATCAAAAAACAGAGGAAACTCTGCCCGTTTTTCGAGAAAATCCGTAAAAGAAACACGTATTTGATGTAAGAACACAACCGATCGACTACAAACGACTTTTATGGAAATAAGCACAAGCTTATAATATTTTTGATAACACTTTATGACAAACAAAGACAACGATTCGAAATTTATTTACAACTAATAAATATAGTTTTTAGATTTATTTTAAACCTTGAAAATTCGTCAAAACTTTTGTAAAATCAACGTAATGATTTACAACGTTACAAATGTCGGATGATAACACGACTTCTTTACATAAGGATAAATATAGTTATATATTTATTTCGAATACCCAACGACACGACAATTGTTTTACTAAAATAAATATAGTTTATATATTTATTTGAAATATCAAACACCAAGAATTCGTTTTTATAAAATAAATATGGGTTATATATATTTATTTCCAACATCAAACACTAACGAATTCTTTTACAAAAATATAGCTTATATATTTATTTCAAACATCGAGCGACTCGATGATGCTCCTATAAAATAAATATAACTTTATATATTTATTTCAACCTCCTAAACGGCAAGTACTCGTGTTTTGATAGTTATCATACGAAAGGCGATATACATAATATGAGTTTGTTAAGTGTTACTTCACATAAATATTCTCTTATACACGTACGACCTCTCGGAACGACTAACATTATTTTGTCGATATATTGATATTTTTGTATAAATATTTATATATGTCGAATTTCTCAAAAACTAAGTACTTTATAGACTTAGTAAATTACTAACGGTATCAAACGAGACTTAACGCGTATAACTTAGTCATTTTTGTTAAGTTAACAACTTACCGTTGAATCGTTCGGTTAACGATTCGGTAGAGCTCGGTGACACGCAGTTTAGTTACCGCTTTTATTTAGAAACTTATAAGATATTCCATGTTAGGAATATTGTAGAATGCACGCTAGCAAGTCTCATCTTGGAAATGACATTACGAAGTCGTATATAGCTAGCTTTGCACAAGAATATTCAGGTGAGTTCATGCTCCCCCTTTTCTTTAACTATTTTTCGGTTTTATAACTCTCAGGGGTGAAATACATGTTACAAACATTACAATGTTTACAAATAGCATAATAACAAGAAGCACTCTTGGTGAGAACGAGTACCAAGTATGATGCGAAATGAGAATACAAAAACACAAAAATCACTCTTGGTGAGAACGAGTACCAAGCATGATGCGTTTTAAGAAATGCCTATAAAATACTAGATCATGTGAGCATAGACTTAATACAAAAGGATGCCATAAAGTCTTGGTGAATACTAGTACCAAGCCATTAAAAACATTCATTAATTAGGGACGATGGTCTAACGGGTACGGCCGAACCCCACTCATGGTCAAAACTAGTACCTAGTAGTGCTTCGGAGTCCCAGTCGAGGTTAATCGACACAGTCGAGGTTAATCGACACAGTCGAGGGAAATCGACACAGTCGAGGGTAATCGACACAGTTGAGGGTAATCAACACAGTAAAGGAGCCAATACTAATGCTCCCTATGTCCTCACATGCCTTAAAGGAGCCAACACTAATGCTCCCTATGTCCTCACATGCCTTAATGCCCTTGTACAAACATTTAATTCGTACGTGGTGTACGCAAGAAAACTTGATTTATACAAGAATACTTTATACAAGAATACTTTATTTATACATGATACATACCATGTTTTCATACAAGGTATGCAAAACGCATGAACTCGCTCAACTTTATGTTGATGTTTTCCACAATACATGTATTTCAGGTGACAGGATGGATCTTGGGCGCAAGTGTCGTAACTAGAAGTAGACTACAAGCTTAGATGTCATCCACTTTTGTTGAAATGTAACCTAGATGAAGGTTGTGTTTTAAAACTTAAGTAATTAAATGTTTTTAATACTCAAAATTTTCTGAATGGATGAACATCGTTTTAATCATGTAGTTGTTTATTATGATTGAATGCAATGATAACAAACTAGTCACACATCGTACGCTTCCGCAAAAGACAGGGTGTGACAGTTTGGTATCAGAGCTTCGATTGTAGTGAACTAGGATTCTTTCTCGAGTCTAGACTACAATCACTAGAATTCTCTCACGAAAACATTTTTACAAAAAGGTTTTCATTGCATTCACGAAAGCGCCAAGATCCACGAGTCAAACACTTTTCATAAGGACAAGGGAAGGACATTAGTAGGGAATACCCTCCAAAATAAGGTGCCAACCAAGGCATAGTCTACACGAGTTAGACTTGCCAAAGACAAAATGACCCCCCAAAAAAACGAGAGTTATACGTGATATGATACATTAAATTGCTTGATTATGCTAAGTAGCATATGTGTTATTGATATACATACATACAAGTAAGTGTACGGAATGATTATTGACGTGAATAAGATACTTTCGACTCCGACTCCTATTACTGTACGTGACTCGCACGATGAAGCTATCGACCTCGCGTCCTTTGCAAAGCTCATGGCTGGGAGTGATTACCAAACAAGATTCTGAGCTTGCTTCCGTAGGAAATGGCTGCTCTTCTCTCTCGATCGCGAAGGTGCCTGACTACGATAGTGACGACGAGGCAGATGCGGCAACCTTGAACGAATTCTTAATCAACGGGACGAGATCCCTACGGCTTATGTGAAGCAAGATTGTCGACATACTCGACCGGAAAAGGAAGATGAAGTATTCATCACGAAGGTGCCCCTCTAACTACTAGGAATGCTCTCTATTCCTATTCTATCTAATCATCGTGCCCATTCGCGCGTAACGACAACGAGTGTTAGTGCGTGGACCACCGCAATGGTCCTTTCCATGACAGAGGTATAAGGACAGTAGTGTCCCCTCCTTGATTGATCATCTGCTTGGACGAGAGAAAATTGGGGTAACTGTGCAAGACAATTTATTATTACGGGGGCCCACGTAATAACGACTTGTAGTGCACAGAAATCCAGGTGGACTCTGCGGGTCAAGTTAAAGATCACCATCCCTCCAGAAATAATCTATAGGTGTTCACACCTTCATATGGTAGAACAATACATAGACCAGTGCTTTAGCACTTTGTAAAGTAGGAAACCTGTCTTGCCTACTTCGTGCCTAGCCTTGCCTACTTCATGTACGAGACGTTTGAGAAACAATATTTAAACAAGTGAAGATGGGTAACATTCAAAAATATTCAGCGACGTTACACTCTCTATCGCCTCTACACGAACAACCCCATCTCAGGGAAAATATACACATCAATAAAGCTAATATAGCAGGAAATAACTGAAACCCAAATGACCGAGGCAATGTAACCTCGAGTTCATTTTGTTACAAACAATAAGCCCAGTTGGCAAGCCTATGTGAAGGCTCAGTAATTGTTTCCTCGCTCATACATTGAGTATATATACATGTGAAATTGGGTGATTACATGATAGCTTATGGTGTTATGTACCTCATAGACAATTGGAATGTTGTCTAACCCACCTCAAAGCCCCAACCATCACAAGGGTTATAGACTTGAGTGTCACTCTTGCGAAGGAAGCTCTACGCGTGGGGAAAATTTTCAAAATCTGAGGATAACAAGAAAAGAGACTCATGTTGAGTCATCAGGCAACAAGAAGAGGAAGTCTTCAAACCTAAATCCAAGCACCCAAGCCAGCTATGGAAGCTCTAAGGAAAACAAAGAAAGAAAGTGGACTCGTCACATGGCAGGAAAGCTGATGGAGCCACTAATGAGGCTGGAGGTAAGATTTACTCGGGAACTAAACCGAGGTGCGAGGAATGCACTTTCCACCATGAAGGTCGACGTCTGAGGCCTAAGTGCGGAAAGTGTACAGCAAGGACGCCTGTTGGGCGAAGGATCCAGATGGGAGAGGTAATAGAGTACCGGATTGCTACACATGTGGTGAAACAGGACACTTAGGAAAGATTGCCCTAAGAAGAAACCAGCAAGGAAAGGTTTTCACGATCAAAACTCGTGAAACACGCCAGGATCCAGATGTGGTTACGGGTACGTTCCCTATTAACCAACCTTATGCATCTATTTTTGATTAATACTGGCGACAACTGTAACCATAGAACTTAAGAAACTGCTTGGCCTAGTTTTGAGAAAAATAGACGACCCGTATTCTTTAGAAATGGGCATATAGAAGGCTAGTTTAAACAGTCGAAGCAATTAAGGATTGTATTTTGGGGACTCAGAAGGCCGGAACCTTCTGGTACCATTGACTTAGAAAGTCATGATATGGTAATCCAATGAAATGGAAATCCAAGTACAGAGTTGAAGTTGTTCGATATAAGGACAATCTGTCGCATCCCTCTTGCGAATGATGAAACATTTATAGTACACAACCTTCCTGCAATAGGTGCAAAGGTGCTAGACCCCACAAGGCAGCGGAATCTGCGACATCTCTCATTGGTCGAAGAGACGCAGAAACGCCTCCGAGTAGACTGCAGAACCTGAGAACATCCCCGTGACAGAAGAAGTTCCAAAAGCCTTTTCTGAAGACTTGCCAGGAACGCCCCTCCGCAGCGACAAGAAAGGTTTAAGATGAGCCTCGTGCCAGAAGCGGCACCAGTGCCAAATGACGCCTTACCGACTGGCTTCGTCAGCGAAGCATGAACCTCCGATATAACTGCAAGAGCTGCTAGACAGAGGAAATTAAGGACATAACATCCTTAGTTAAGGGCATAAGTCCTCAACTGTGAATACAAGAAGGAAATATTCCTAAAACGACCTTTAGGACTCGCTTCAAGCATTACGAGTTCCTTGTCGTACCATTAGGCTTAATACATGCATCGACAACGTTCATGGACCTCATGAATCGAACGTGTAAGCCATACCTGGATAAGTCATATACTTATTGACTACATTCTTATATGGCCAACGACCAAGGAAGGTCGTGAGCAACAGCTGCAATTTACCTCGCAACTCTTAGAGAAAAGAACAGTTATGTGCTATGATGACAAAAAGGGGATTTCGAATTCGCAGAGTGAGAACGAAATTCATGCCAACCCTGCAACCAAGAGCTAAGGAGCTAGAGTTGCAATTATGTGACGCTTCTCGACAAAGTCTCGATTGTACGTCGATGCAACGAGACCACAACATTGCATACCCAGCACATTGATTTAGAGATCATGAGAAGAAGCCTTGATCTAGATGCCATAATTGCGCGCCGCAAAAATTTGACGTCATTACCTGAAAGAAAACGCTGTACGATCTTTACTGATCACAAGGATTGCAGCACACCGATGATCGTAAGAACTTGAATATGAACTGAGCTGTTGAACGATGCAGACTGTATGGACATGATACGTGCCTGTGTGATAAACTTTGATGAAAAGTTGGAGCACTCACTTGCCATTAGTGAAGTCTCCCTACAACAGTATTTATCACACCATCGTTTAAATCGCTTCGTGTGAAGCTTTAGATAAAACATAATGAGTCAATTCCCGTCGTGTTGAACGGAGACCGGAAATAAGCAATCTACTGGCCCGAGTTGGTCCAGGAAAACTAGAGGCAAGATCGTTCAGATATGTGACCATATCAGGACAGCCCACAGAATACAGAAAGATAGCGCCGATGAGCGGCAGAAGTCGTAAGAAATTGAGACAAGAAGTATGACTAAAACGAGAACCTCGCCTAGAGAAGGCGTAGTGTGATTTGATAAACAAAAAGGTTGAATCCCCGGTGTAGGGATCAGAACCATTGCGCACAAGAAGAAACCCCCAGAAAAAGATCAGTAGTGATCGCGACACATTCATGTGTCTAGTCTTTAGAGGAGTCTGACTCAAGGAACAGTCGTTGTTCCCACAAATAAGATTCACGTCAATGACAAACGACAAGAATTACTATAGAAACCTGTTAAGGTTTTGGACCAAGAGTCCACAATACTATAGAACCTATTGAGGTTTTGGACCAAGAGTCCAAAATACTGTAGAACCTATTGAGGTTTTGGACCAAGAGTCCACAACACTATAGAAACCTGCTGAGGTTACGGACCAAGAGTCCACAAGATACAGAAAAGACATAATTGATTTACTTGAGTATGATAGAATACATGACATGAGAACACAAAGAAATATTTCGAGTATAAGTGACCGCGTTTGAATCACAACTCCCCTGCGACCGATGGCATCGCTTGAATTTCGAGGATGAAATTTCTGTAACAGGGGGAGAATGTGACAACCGGTGATTTACGGCACCTAATTACGTGATTAGCAGATGATTAACGCGATAATAATTAGTGTCTACAGCGCAAATTAACTTAATCAGGCCCTTGGAGTGCCTAGGAACGTCTATACGACTTTATAGTGCGCGAATGGTGGTTTGCAGAGAAACTTGCTGAATATTACGCAACAACAAACTGATACCGTGCGAAATAATGACAATTTCGACACATATTAAATTTTTACGATATATTCTAGCTTCGCAATTGAATTTTAGCAATCGTAGTTGAAACCGGCTCGAAAAACGGATTAAGGACGGCAACGATGTAACTTTTCGCGATTATTACAGTTATCGACGCACAAACGCAACTACGACGGATACCGACATTATTATTACACGTTTTTAACTCTGAAAAATTATTTTACAAAGCTACGGTGATTTCGGTTTTAAAGACGTGTCTCGTAGGAATTACGGGCCACTTACACATGAGATGGGCTTGTGGGCCCTGGGCCCAAGTCCAAAACCCACAAGCCTAAACCTGCACATAATATATTAGATCTTATGAGATCTAACATAATATTACCAAATCTATAGAAAAAATCTTACAAAATCCCATTAAGATCTTTACTAAATCTTATGAGATCTCAAAATCTCTATAAAGGCCCATACCCATTTCATCCTTTCATTTTGTGCACAGACAACCAAATACACACACACACACCATGCTCCCCTATTTCTTCTACCTTAGAAACCCTAAGACAAAACACATACAATATGTCTGCCTTTCCTCCTCTCGATCTCTACATACACAATCAAACACACATATGAACTAGAAGAGAACCTCATATCCCCAAACAAATCTCACCCACACCCCTCGGTTCTCTCTCTCTACCTCGAGCTCAGGAATCTGGTGACGGATCCTGCCGTCTCCGGTGACGGTATTCCGACCAGACACGCACCCTGTTCTTGTTCCAACGAGCTCACAACCCCAACCCCAACCACAACCCCAGCCGACACCCCCAAACCCTCGCAAGATAGAAGCAGCGACGGCGGTGGTCGGGATTGTTTCGTCGGCGTCGACTGCTGTAGTCAATGATGATGATGATGTTGTTTAAGACCGAGATGAGAGAGAGACAAGGGAAGAGAGAGAGAGAAAGGATGGCGGAGGAACGGCGGCGCCGCTCACGGCGGCGGCAGTGGCGGCGCGGCGGTGGTCCTCTCAGTCCGATGAGTTCACGGTAACCCCCCCTTCTGCGATGATTAACCGGTGGTCAACGTTTTTATCCAACGAGCCCCGGTTCAGGTGATGGTTCATCTTGGATGGTGGTCGGCGGTCTATGACTCGGTCCGGCAGATTTTTCCGGTAACCACCTCCTCTATTCTTCTTTATTTACTGCAAACTTGAGGATGATTATGTCCATACCAAGTTTGATGATGTTCCGTTCATGTTTGGGGATATCTCGGGTCTCGGGTCACAAATGGGTTCGGGTTTTTCAGGCTCAGTCTCGTCTCAGATCGGGTTCGGTTAAGCTCAGTGGAGGTTCGGGTCAGATTCGGCTCGGTACAAGTCAACTCAGTCGATTGGGGTCAGCCGGTTCGGGTCAAGTGGCTAGATCAAGACGGTTCGGTTCGTGGTTCCGGTTGATTCGGTCAAACCGAGTCAACTCGGTCAACCCGGTCAACACAGTCAAAGCGAGTCAACTCAGTTGACTTAGTAAACTCAGTCAACCATTTCCGACGGTTCGACGGTTCGACGATTCGACACGAAGATTCGGTAAAGATTAACGACAAGTTTAATATTTTTGTGTTTTTATAGTTTTATATACACATGACAAACGAGCTCGAACCGACTAATTATAATTTACATTTGATATAAATTACATATAGTTTAATTGATATTGATTATATTGTTGAATTTTGATAAAATGACGACAACTTGTGTTGTCGGGGGCATCAAAAAACAGAGGAAACTATACCCGTTTTTCGAGAAAAATCCGTAAAAGAAACACGTATTTAATATAAGAACACAACCGATCGACTACAAACGACTTTTATGGAAATAAGCACAAGCTTATAATATTTTCGATAACACTTTACGAAAAACAAAGACAACGATTCGAAATTTATTTACAACTAATAAATATAGTTTTTATATTTATTTTAAACCTTGAAAATTCATCAAAACTTTTGTAAAATCAATGTAATGATTTACAACGTTACAAATGTCGGATGATAACACGACTTCTTTACATAAGGATAAATATAGTTATATATTTATTTCGAATACCCAACGACGCGACAATTGTTTTACTAAAATAAATATAGTTTATATATTTATTTGAAATATCAAACAACAAGAATTCGTTTTTATAAAATAAATATGGGTTATATATTTATTTCCAACATCAAACACTAACGAATTCTTTTACAAAAATATAGCTTATATATTTATTTCAAACATCGAGCGACTCGATGATGCTTCTATAAAATAAATATAACTTTATATATTTATTTCAACCGCCTAAACGGCAAGTACTCGTGTTTTGATAGTTATCATACGAAAGGCGATATACATAATATGAGTTTGTTAAGTGTTACTTCACATAAATATTCTCTTATACACGTACGACCTCTCGGTACGACTAACATTATTTTGTCGATATATTGATATTTTTGTATAAATATTTATATATGTCGAATTTCTCAAAAACTAAGTACTTTATAGACTTAGTAAATTACTAACGGTATCAAACGAGACTTAACGCGTATAAGTTAGTCATTTTCGTTAAGTTAACAACTTACCGTTGAATCATTCGGTTAACGATTCGGTAGAGCTCGGTAACACGTAGTTTAGTTACCGCTTTTATTTAGAAACTTATAAGGTATTCCATGTTAGGAATATTGTAGAATGCACGCTAGCAAGTCTCATCTTGGAAACGACATTACGAAGTCCTATATAGCTAGCTTTGCACAGGAATATTCAGGTGAGTTCATGCTCCCCCTTTTCTTTAACTGTTTTTCGGTTTTATAACTCTCGGGGGTGAAATACATGTTACAAACATTACAATATTTACAAATAGCATAATAACAAGAAGCACTCTTGGTGAGAACGAGTACCAAGTATGATGCGAAATGAGAATACAAAAACACAAAAAGCACTCTTGGTGAGAACGAGTACCAAGTATGATGCGTTTTAAGAAATGCCCATAAAATACTAGATCATGTGAGCATAGACTTAATACAAAAAGATGCCATAAAGTCTTGGTGAATACTAGTACCAAACCATTAAAAACATTCATTAATTAGGGACGAGGGTTAGATCTAACGGGTACGGCCGAACCCCACTCATGGTCAAAACTAGTACCTAGTAGTGCTTCGGAGTCCCAGTCGAGGTTAATCGACACAGTCGAGGTTAATCGACACAGTCGAGGGTAATCGACACAGTCGAGGGTAATCGACACAGTAAAGGAGCCAATACTAATGCTCCCTATGTCCTCACATGCCTTAAAGGAGCCAACACTAATGCTCCCTATGTCCTCACATGCCTTAATGCCCTTGTACAAACATTCAATTCGTACGTGGTGTACGCAAGAAAACTTGATTTATACAAGAATACTTTATACAAGAATACTTTATTTATACAAGATACATACCATGTTTTCATACAAGGTATGGAAAACGCATGAACTCGCTCAACTTTATGTTGATGTTTTCCAAAATACATGTATTTCAGGTGACAGGATGGATCTTGGGCGCAAGTGTCGTAACTAGAAGTAGACTACAAGCTTAGATGTCATCCACTTTTGTTGAAATGTAACCTAGATGAAGGTTGTGTTTTAAAACTTAAGTAATTAAGTGTTTGTAATACTCAAAATTTTCTGAATGGATGAACATCGTTTTAATCATGTAGTTGTTTATTATGATTGAATGCAATGATAACAAACTAGTCACACATCGTACGCTTCCGCAAAAGATATTGTTATGCTTAGGCTGTTTATGCATGCTAGTTAAAAATCATAATTTCATATTATTTGCTATGCTTAAGTTGTTTATGTATGCTCGTATCGACGTGAATAATAAATGCTATGTGAATTTGAGACAAACTTTTATACTTATAATTTATATTCAAACTTGTATGCTCGCCAGTGCTTTTGTACTGATCCATGCTTTTAATACATGTTGCAGGATTGTGACAGATGAATCCAGTAGGATTGCCTAGAAACGCATTTAAACTTTATTACTCGTTGTATTGTAATTTGCTTTCAATCCTGTTGTATTCTGTTTCCAATACTTGTAATAATTAATTATCAATGAAAGGAAATTTAATTATTTGAATACTTATTGTGCATTATTTATTTTAATATTGTGGTATTCTAGTTCAAACCATGTAAAATGTAATTATTAAATACTTGACACAAAATAGCGTTAAGAAGTCTCTTGCAATCTACACACTTCGTCTCACTCCGATGTTTCCGCCATCGGTTGGGGTGTGACAGATTGGTATCAGAGCCATAACTATAAAGAATTAGGTAGAATTGACATGTTCGACCTAGTCTATAGTCTAAGTACCAAAACTTGACCATTGCTTAATATGAAAATCTCCCTATTTGCTTCTACCTATTCGTTTTGTCTAAATATACAATGTGCATTTTCTAAGACATTTTACGCAATAAATAGCTTGAAGACACTCATATTCCACAATTGAAATAACTCATCAAAATAGGGGTGATTCCCGCCTTTGGTGACGAATTTCAATCCAGCTTACATGTTATTTTGCACGAAATTTCACCATCAACTTAGGAGTGATATCCATATCTTGATGGAAATTTTCCATTTCATATTCTAGTGGATCCTTATTGACGACTCGAGATTCTATCTTGTTCGTTCAATAAACCACATTTTGGGGACGAAATTGTCAAGCTATGATTGATGTCCACACCTTGATGACTGGTCCCACTATTCGATTTTCAGTCTCACCAAAGTTTCGTATCTGCCATCAAATCAGGGACGTGTATTAACTGGAAGGGTAAAATACCGTTAATCGCCTGGCGACGAGAGTATTATACCTATTAGGAGAAAGCATGTCTCCCTAATTCGGAAGGACTTGCGATCCACTTTGGAATAGTCGAAGTTTCTAAACCCGAAGAACTCCAATACTTATCAAGCCTCTCTTTTATATTAACTTAACTTTTATGCGATTTAATACTTGTTACCTAATCATCGTTTTTACACAATAAATTAATACACGCATGCTGATACGTTATACTTGATTCGGGATTACTGGACATTCTTATGTGATAAACTGGTCATTAGCTTCGTAAGAAGCCACACCTTAACATATATTGTGCTTGTGAAGCACTATAGGAGTGATGCACCGCCACATGGATTTGTGGTTATGTTAAGTTAAACTTTTACGGATCTTTTCATAGCAAGGAAATGATGACATGTGCTATGATTAGATGACGCTTGCGTTAAACGCTGGGTTGACATTTTGATATTAACTTCGGAGGAAGCCTCACCTTAACATATATAGCGCTTGTGTAGCGCTCTAGGAGTAACGCCCGCTGCATGGACTTGCGGTCATGTTAAGACATTCATACATACTTGCGGACACGATGGTTTGACCAGTGAGATCACATGCCAGTAATGCGTTAATCTAGTTAACTAAATATCTCGTGTGGACTATTCAAAGACTTTAATCATACTCATACTTATAACCTCTCTCATACTTAAATACCAATCATGCTTACATACTTAAATTACTATACGTTATCATTCTCACTCGTAATACGCTAATAAACCCTGACCCATACACTACTAGTACAAACTATGCAGATCATGCACAGACCAAAGATAATAATGGATGCATACATGATTATATTGGTAGGCGCATGAAAACCATAGTAGGTTCTCCTGTGTATCCTAACACGGAACGTAACATGACATTGATTTGCGAAACAAACGTAACAGGGTATGAACATGGTGGATACGCCGCTGGTAATTCCTATATATAAGTGTTCCTACCATGTTACCAAACCTTCGTAAAAATGTGTCATGAGAAATTTGGTGTTTCCCCATACCTCATTGAATACAAACTTTGATCACACACCACCTATTTCTCAGTTATACCCAAAACACACTTCGAAAATGCCATCTTTCTCCAAGGTCTTCCTCTTGAATAAATTTCGGGACGAAATTTCCTAAAGTAGGGGAGCCTGTAACGCCTCGTATTTTCGTATTTTTTATATCTTTAGAAAATTCAAGTTAGTTTTATATTTTTAGAAAATTAGATAGAAAACGGAATAAAAACGTCAAACGACGCATTTTTACGCGCTTTTAACGCAACCGACAACGAACGTGTCCAACGTTGAAAACTGACACTATTTAACGCCTTTT
This sequence comes from Helianthus tuberosus, assembly GCA_030545235.1. NCBI lineage: Eukaryota > Viridiplantae > Streptophyta > Magnoliopsida > Asterales > Asteraceae > Helianthus > Helianthus tuberosus. The sequence continues at coordinate 159,076,415 of CM060368.1, forward strand.
TATTTTTAAAACACTAATTTACGACGCTTATGGAATTCGGGTTTTAAAAACGGATTCGTAAGTTCGTTTGGGCCACTTAAAACACGGGGATTAGGCTTGTGAGCCTTGGGCCCAAGCCTAAGCCCATTAGGGAAAAACCTAGCTATATAAGAAACCAAAACCCTAAATCTCCATTTTTATCAGCCGCATAACAAAGATTTCCCTCTCATCTCTCTTGGTGCACCTTATCCACAACAATTCCCCTTCAAAATTCAAGACACAGACAAAACATCATCATCTTCACTCTCTTCTCTCTCAATTATAATTGCAGACACACCACACATACAATAAACAACCTCAACACTCCTTATTTTCCATTTGACACACATCTCCTATAGCCAAATACGCCTTCCACCCTCTCGATTATAACCTGCAAATACACACACAGAACAACATCTTTCCCCCTCTCTCTCGCTGCCAACGACAGTCACGTCGAACACCAGCTTGACGACCGACGATTGGTTTACCGGTGAGATATCTCCTCTCCAACGACACCCCATACCCTTCCACAACAACCTGCAACCTCTCAGCTCCGGCAGCTTATATGTCAGAGATGGTGATGATGATTATGAAGATAACGACCCCCCTCGCACCAGAACATATACATGTCTCGCTGATCAGAAGTGGAGCCGGCGAGGGTTCTACTGGCAACGTTTAAGGCGTACGGAGGCGACAAGTCTAGAGAGGCGGAGAGAGACAGAGAGAGAGAAGGATGGCGGTGATTCGGGCCCCAAATTCAGCAGGTTCGATTCTGCTTGGTCTGGTTCGTATGAGTTAGGATTTTGTTTTGGTTGTTTCGTTTCAGTTTAGGCTAGATTCCGGTAAGTGCGATTCTTTTTAGTCTCGGTTTAGTCATGGTTCAATTTTGATTTCGTTGTTTCAGGTGGTTCGGGTTCGAGTCACCGTCTTCCGGTGGTGGTGGTGGTGGTGGTGTTCACGGCGTCGGTTCAGCTTTGGTTCCGGCCGGTTTGGGTTCGATGTTGATGACGAGGTGATGATTCGGTTAAGCAGTCAACCGACTTAGTTTTTGAGGTTCAGGTCAAGCATGGTTTGATCAGTCGGTCCACTCAGTCAACTCGGGTCATCCCGGTCAACTGTTCGACACGAGCTTGGTAAAATATCGATGCGTTTTCACTTATATTGTTATATATATATATATATATATATATATATTGTTTTAAATATGAAATCGAGCTTTAAAAATCGAACCGTTACATTAGTGCTTATCTAAGTTTTTGACATTTGACGAAGATTTTATAAGTATTGTGATTGAATCGTTGGGCCTTGAAAATATATTGATATTTCATTATTTAATGTGCTTTGATTAGTAAACGACAACTTTACAAAAGATATATATGTTGAGTTTTGAAAACTATATCGACAACTCGAGTTGTCGGGATCATCCAAAAACAGAGGAAACTCTGCTCGTTTTTTTTGTAAAAATCCATAACTCGAAATGCGTCAAAATTATAAGACGAAGCTTAACGGATTCAATTAATTAAAAAAATATATATAAATATTTTAACAATACTCCTATAATCTCCGAATTCTCTCTAATTCTTTGCATTCGCAAGGACAAGAGTCGAATCCTTCAAGAACTAAAATGTGTCCTCGGTGTTCCATCATTCAACCATCAACTCTCCAGGGGATTACCAAAGGAAGCTTTGCGAAACTGTGAGCATACTCGACCCTTTTTACGTTTTAACGCATTTTTGGGGTGCGACATGTATACAAAATCAACTTTACACCATCGATTATAATAAAACACACAATCCATCGAACACGTTCGTTGTTATGCTTAGGTTGTTATTACTTGTTAGTTTCAACTTGTATTCCCATGATATTGTTATGCTTAGGCTGTTTATGCATGCAAGTTAAAAATCATAATTTCATATTATTTGCTATGCTTAAGTTGTTTATGTATGCTCGTATCGACGTGAATAATAAATGCTATGTGGATTTGAGACAAACTTTTATACTTATAATTTATATTTAAACTTGTATGCTCGCCAGTGCTTTTGTACTGATCCATGCTTTTAATACATGTTGCAGGATTGTGACAGATGAATCCAGTAGGATTGCCTAGAAACGCATTTAAACTTTATTGCTCGTTGTATTGTAATTTGCTTTCAATCCTGTTGTATTCTGTTTCCAATACTTGTAATAATTAATTATCAATGAAAGGAAATTTAATTATTTGAATACTTATTGTGCATTATTTATTTTAATCTTGTGGTATTCTAGTTCAAACCATGTAAAATGTAATTATTAAATACTTGACACAAAATAGCGTTATGAAGTCTCTTGCAATCTACACACTTCGTCTCACTCCTATGTTTCCGCCATCGGTTGGGGTATGACACTACGGGTAACAGTTTGTCAAACTGTTACCCGTAGTTTTTGAAAAATGAATTAAAGAAGATGTCAAATATAATATTTTAACCTCATATCGCACATCGAAGAAGATTATATAGTGTCAAATAATTGCTTGATTTAATTTTAATGAAACTTTATATTGTCACGTGAATTACTGTGCACTAGTAGGGTGCCCGCGCGATGCGGCGGGGCGACACTTTGCATTGCGGCTCTTGTTTTTTATAGTTTTCTTATTCGTATAATATTTATGATAACATTGTTGTGGTGGATATATGTCATAAGTGTTACACATATGTAAAAGTTTTATTTTTTTTATAAAATTAATAATCAAAAGACAAAAATATTGTTTCTTTATAAAGTTTAATAATCAAAAGACAAAAATTAAAAGATAAGTTGTTATAATTATAAAGTATGTTTATTTTATTGGTTAAATTATAAAGTATAATTTTATTCTTTAAAGTTCATAACTTTTTTTCTAAATATCCACATAGTGCTCATCCAATAAAATTTAAGTTTAAAATTTTTGTTTTTATAAAAATAAATAATAGTATTTGACTCGTAAGTACGTTTTAGAGCTTTAACTTAAATTGTTAAATTTCGGTTTTTTACAGATATAAAAATAATGTGTTTTTATAAAATTTCAATAACTGTTTTTTATAAAAAAAAAATAGGATGTTAAGAGTTTATATCTTTATTAACTTTATATCATACTAAGTTTAGATTTTTAGTTCCTAACTAATCTTATCTATATGAGTCTACTCTTAACTTATGATCACTAAAAATATGCAACACAATCTACTATGTATCTAGTCAAGTTGGTAAATAATTCTTTTAGAACTGACTAATATTATCTATAACAATATAGTTGAACTTGTAATTCCTAACAATTTGCAACACAATTTAGTATTTATCTAGTAAAGATTGTAAATTTCTGTAGTATTTTATTTATATTACTTGTTATAAATAATGTTTATAAAAGAACTATTTTTTATAAACACAAAATGTTTTGTTTATAAATAATGTAAAAAAAACTGTTTTACACATGTAAAGTTTCATTTTTAATAAAAAAATAATAATCAAATAACAAAAAATAAAAGATAAGTTGTTATAGTTGTAAAGTAAGTTTATTTTGTTGGTTAAATGATAAAGTTTATAATTTTTATTCTTTAAAGTTCATAACTTTTTTTTAAATATCCAAATGGTACTCATCCAATAAACTTTAACTTTAAAATTTTTGTTTTTATAAAATAAAAAATAGTAGTTGACTTATAAGTACGTTTTACACCTTTAACTTTAATTGTTAAATTTTGTTTTTATATATATAAAAAATTTATATTTTTATAAAATTTTTAAAACAGTTTTTATAAAAAGATAGGGTGTTAAGAGTTTATATCCTTATTAACTTTATATCATAGTAAGTTCAGTCTTTTAGTTTGGCTTTAAAGTTTATTACTTTATTACTTTTTAATTAAGAAATAAAAATTATTAGATTAATATCCAAGAATAACTGCAATATTTTATAATTTCTGCTTGACTATATCTAACTGCAATATCTATTTATTGCAACTTTAGGATATTAACTTATATAAGTTCAGTTGACTTGAGAATTTAGGATACCAACTTTATTTTGAACTTTATTAATATGGTCAATAACTGCATTATATTAACACCAAAAATAAAGTTCAAATATAAAATAAACGTTATTCATACGTCTAGGTCGACATAACAACTGAAAATGAAAAAAAAAACGTAAAACACTTGATAGATTTCATATTAGACTGCATGAAATATGTTCCGCTTCGGAATTGACACTCGAGGTATTTTTAGTCGGGTTTTCTGGTTTGTGCTTGAATCGGCAGTATCTTCTAATTCCTATTCTTTGTCATTGTCGAATCGTCTAAATTAATAACCTCACTCCATTTCCATTCAGAGAGTCTCTTGGATCTCTTCCTTTGAGTCTCAAACTTCTGATCTTTAAAAAGGACAAAAATTGAATACAAAAGTTAAAAAGAGATTGAATAAACCTTAAAATTACCTCTTCACTAAATTCACGTTGAAGATTAAACTTGTATGGACTAAACATTGCACCATAATAAATGATATCAATACTTTTATCACCATCATCCTGTAATAAAACACACATATAATAACATAACGAACATGTTAATATGAAAGATATACACAAAAATAATATTTAAAAACCAGCAAAAGCAATACCTTACACTACAAGAACAGGGCACCTTTAGCGGCGACGGTTGTCGCCGGTATTGACCACTTCTGTCGTCGCTAAAAGTCAATAGCGGCGACATGTCGCCGGTAAAGCGTCGCCGGTATTGCTGGGACGCTATTGACCCGTTGTCGCCGCTAAAAGTCCCCTGTCGCCGGTATTGGTCTTCCACTTTTAGCGACGACAGATGTCGTCGCTAAAAGTGTCGCCGGTATTAAGCTTGGCCGGTAATGGTTAAATGGCAATAGCGGCGACAGGTGTCGCCGCTAAAAGTCTGTTTTTTTTTAATACAGCAGCTGTAATACAGCTGCCCAGCCAGTTTTAGCGGCCGAATATAAACCTGCCTATTTTCAAACAACACAAGCATACGCCATGAACATAATCAACATATACTAAAGGTAATATAGTTAAAAACTACGTTTAAGTCGTACATTATCCTACAACGTTTAATTAAATCATACATTAAAAACAACAAGTCACTCTTCCGCGTCGGATTCATTCGCGTCGGATTCATTATCGAATAAGTTATCAGAATCGTACTCTTTTGACTTTCCTTTTCCTTTTCCTTGTGAAGCAAGATAGTTGTTAAGTTGGTTCAAAAAAGACGGAGTTTGGAACAAGCTGTTAACAAAATCCTACAATAATAGATATCAAAACGTATATTAGCATATATTTAACAAGGAAACATGCGTTCGTTTGTCATTTTATAAATTGCGTAGTTTACCTCGGAAAATGGTTCTTGCGTCCGAGCTTGCGAAGACGACATGTTAGATGACGAGTGCGAGGACGTGTTGGAAGAAGGTTTAGGCCCCATCCCGCGGTACCATCCTCGCCGCTCACCCAACGCTTCCTGATACGGGGCAATTGGCGGACCCTCACCGCTCCATTCACTTGTGGCCTGTTGTATGTTCCGCTGTATTTTACGAAGATGATTAAATATATATGTGTGTGTATATATATATATATATATATTTGTTATAGAAAATAATACTTAAAAGAAATACTTACGTAATTTTGTTCAGCAAGCGGATCAACCCAATTCCCTTGATTGTCCGTGTGGGTTTTAGCATACGTAGGTACCCAATCAATTTCCTGTTTAACATTAAACTTAGATTAGACATTAAATAAACAAAAGCTTACACACACGCACACATACATAAAACATTACATTTTTATAGGCGGTGCTACCGTACGACGATGTCCCCCCACGGTATGGGAATTGTTGCTTCTCGCGTACTAGTGTGTTGGCCTTGCTTCTTTTAATATAGTTTTCGTCCCGGAAACCTTCGATGGTTCTCAACCAGTTATCATAGGGCATATCCGTGGGATGGTATGCCCTTGCACTCTCAAGATCATTGTAACCTCCCTTGCTCTTGAATAATTTTTTAGCATCGTACATTTTTCAAATACACCTACATTATACAATTTACATACTAACAATTATACAAACATACATACATTCATTCATACACTTACATACCCACATACAACTTAAACTAAAAATTATACTATTTACATACTAAAAATTATACAAACATACATACTAACATACACAATTTACATACCTAAACTAAAAATTATACAATTTCTAAACTTAAAAAAAAAAAAAAAAAAAAAAACTAACCGTATTTTTCAAGTTTCAAGGAGATGAAGACCGAGGAGACGAAGTGGAGCCGGATTCGAGATGGTGGTGACCGGATTCGAGATGGTGGTGATCCGATATTTCTTCCACAAACACAAAAAGAGCAAAAAGAGCAAAAATTAAAGCCTATAACATCTATATAACAAATGTAGAGAAGAAATCTAACAAAAACAAAGTGAAACTAACCGATTTGGACGATTTTCGCGAGTGAGCAGGTGTGTTCGGAGGTTTTTTTGGGGAAAAATGAAAGAGGAGGGAGAAATTGGCGCTGTATAGTGTGTTTGGCTCGTTCAACCGTTAGCGGCGACAATATGTCGCCGGTATTGCCAATCGTCGCCGGTATTGCCTTTAATGAAGTTGACCAGAGATAAGATTTGTGTGGCTAGGAATTAAAGTTCTGACATTCACTTTTAGCGGAGACTACCTGTCGCCGCTATTGCCCTATTCTTGTCGCCGGTAATGATTTATAAATCCCCAACCGTCAGATCATGATTTTGATCAACGGATGGGGTTTGGTTTGAGAGCCTGTGACGCGGATCGACCAATAGCGGCGACATTTGACCTGTCGCCGCTAAAGGTGTCGCCGGTAATAGTGTATTATTCTTGTAGTGTTAGAAACTTGTTCGACAAATGGGTTGTTTAAATTGGCATGTTCATCATGCAACTGAATCTAAAAAATCAAATAACTTAACATTCACATAGCAGTAAATAAAAGAAAACAATTATTCACTGCTGGGATATAACAGAACTGACCTTAGAATTTTCAATCTCGCGTGCTTGGTTTTTCGCAACAATTGAATTCAGAACTGGATCCATTTTTAACTTTGTTTAGCAGTAGATATAGGGGTGTCCTGCTGTATATTTATAGTAGTAACTATGAAAGTGCATTAGGATTTAATTTTAAATTTGCCACCCCTTTATTTAGAAAGTTTGTTGTGTTTAGTTTTAAGTTTTTACAAGATATATCTAAGTATAGATATTAGGCAGTTTTAATAAAATAAAATGTGACACATAATATCTTCATTTTATTTTACGATACTTTTAATTATTTTTGTTTTTGTTTACATAGATGGAGCCCATCTTTGTAGATTAGGCACATTAGATCACTAGTATTAATTACCTGTACATTAAAGTGTTATCGACTTGTACATTTTAATCCGTGCGTCGATATTGAACAAGACAACTACCGAAACATCGACAAAAATGTGTAGGTCGTCATTCTATCTTTGGATTTTTTTAAACAATATAGTTTATAAGATATGTCAAGAATACGTAAAAAGTTATAAGTTTGTTGTGAAGGAGTGATTTGTAACTAATTATCTATAATTTTGTTAAAACCTTAGGGATTTAAGTGTAATAAGTTTAGGGGCTAAAAAATAAATAGTGTTTAAAAGACCAAACTACCCTCATTTTAGGGGTCTTTCTATAAATAAAGGAGGAAATTCTTATTTTTTAGATATCTTAAAATATCCCTCACTCATGCGTTATAATATAGTATAGATAAAAAAAACAAATTACTGATAATTATTAAATGAACTATTGAGGTCCACATTCTGCCCCTTAGAATTGAAATATATATATTTTTTGTCCATTGTGTTTGGGCTATTATGCGGGCCTTTTCCTCCCTCCTTCTGCTATAAATCCGCCCCTGAGTTGAAAAACCAATTAAAATAAACACTAAATGTTGATTAAGGTAGCAGGGGCGGTAGAAAAACACAATGACGCGGGGCTGAGTGAGGCAACAACAACAAGGATGTGGGATTTTGAAAAGGGTTTGATCAAATTATTGAGTAATGCAACAACGGCCCTAAATTCGTGTTTTACTAGGGCGGGTAGGTCCCAGAGTTTTTTATTTTGTTTTTTTTAAACATTTTCGAACGCCTCTGGCCAGAAAACATTGCCCCGTCATGTATCTACAGCTCGGACAAGTGCCAACAGTTGTTATCTCCACACCAAAACTAGCTCAAGAGATTTTGAAGACAAACAATGTCGTGATTGCATGGCCTCCTTACAAGAGTTACCGGAGACAGATGATATGTTTCATGGTTGTATTCCAATTTTAATGGTTCTATCACGTGAATTTGTTGGCCATATGTAAAACAAATTAGAGAAGATTATTAGTTAATTATTGAGGTTCACATTAAAATAACGTTAAATAACTGAATACATGTTTGGTTATATGTTACTTTTACCCAATGTGTCTTGAACTAAAAGAAGTTTTTCCATAAAAAATTTTTGCTACAGCACATTGCTAATATTTTAAAGGTTAAAATACTATATTTGTCATCTTCTTTAATTCATTTTTCAAAAACTAAGGGTGTACGGTGTGGTGATCGGCAACATGCGGCAAACTAGTTTACCAATCGGTAAACACCACCGCCAACTCTAGTTTGCCACTCAAAGTTTGCCAAATCGGTGGTGGCATGCCGAATCGGTGAGGGGAGGAAGGAGAGAGAGAGGGGGTGTGTGGGTGGGGTCCATTCCATCTCTCAACCAATCACACCTTTTTCCTTTTTTTTTTAAAGTTTACCACTTTATCAAATGTCTAAACCATTGCCAACACTTTTCACCAAAGTTTAAACACTTTTCACTGATTGACATGGCGCGCTCTGATTGGTCGGTTTTTTGGTTTGCCACTCCAAAGTGTTTAACCACTCCCCACACCCTAAGGGTAAGAGTTTGAAACTGTTACCCTTAGTTTTTGAAAAATGAATTAAAGAAGATGACAAATATAATATTTTAACCTCGTCTCGCACATCGAAGAAGATTATGTAGTGTCAAATAATTGCTTGTTTTAATTATTAAATGTATGGTGGTCCGCATTCTGCCCCTTAGAATTGAAATATAAATTTTTTGACAATTGTGTTTGGGCTATTATGCGGGCTTTTTTCCCCCTCCTTCTGCTATAAATCCGCCCCTGAGTTGAAGCGATAAACACAAAAGTGATGGAACCTCTTACTATTTTCGCCCTCATCGCATGTTCACTAGTTTTCTTATTCACGGCCTATTGGGCACTCTTAAATTCCAAGATAACTAAAAACTTGCCACCAGGACCACCAAAACTTCCCATAATTGGAAACATACACCAACTCAAAGGTGGAGTACCACATCGAGTGCTTGGAAGCTTGGCCAGAAAATATGGCCCAATCATGTATCTACAGCTTGGACAAGTGCCAACAGTTGTTATCTCCACACCTAGACTAGCTCAAGAGATTTTGAAGACAAACGATGTCATCTTTGCTGACAGATCCACTACCATAGCATCCCAAATATTGTTTTATAAAGGTCAAGACATTGCATGGGCTCCTTACGGGAGTTACTGGAGACAGATGAGAAAGATTTGTACGTTGGAGCTTCTTAGCACCAAGAGAGTCCGATCGTATAGCTTTATCCTAGACGAAGAAATCATGCATATGCGTAAATCTCTCAAATCATCAGCAGGAAGACCTTTGGTATTAAGGGATGTTCTGGTAAAGATGGTGAATGATGTGATTTGCAGGGCTACGGTTGGAGATATCTGCAAAGACCGATCCACACTTTTAAAGGTACTATTTGAAATTATGAGAGCTGTGATTGCGTTCAATATGGCATCATATTACCCTAGTCTGCAATTCCTTAATGTTATTTCGGGGAAGCAAGCTCTGTGGTTGAAGAGGCAGAAACAACTTGATATTATCTTGGAAGATATCTTGGAGGAGCACAAAAATAATAGAAGAAGTGGTGACAATGACCAAGAAGATCTAGTTGATGTTCTACTAAGGATTAAAGAGAACAGTGATCTGGATCAGCCCATCACAAACGATAACGTCAAAGGCATCATTCTGGTAACCGTGATTGAGTATTCCTATAACACATAAAAGCATGTCATTCACGTAATATTTTAAAACTGTTTTGAACTTATAGACGCGTGTAAAATTGTTACATTTTTTGTTACACTTTTTTGAGTAAAGAGGACAATTGTAAAAATAGAAAAGTAAATCTAAAAGGTATTTTGATTTTTCCAGGAACAAAAGAAAATATTTGTCAAACTTATGAATGAAAACATTTACATATGAACGGCTACACTCAAAAGTGCAGATATGAATTTATTAAAATCATTTTTTCACTTGATGATGAAATAAATTGATTTGTAAATTCAAGTTAGTGTACGTATCATTTTAAGTGGGTACATTTTTATACACTCAAAAGTGCAGATATGAATTTATTATAGTGTTCGTTTTGGCGGGATATATTGAAATTGGAATTGGAAATAGATTTTAAAGAATTTCTTTGAAATATCATTGTGTTTAGTTGGTATAATTATTAATGGAATTGGAATTTAAAATATGAAAAATAACATAACTACCTAGTATCTGGAAAGAAAAAAAGAGATGAACCGCGTGATTTAGATTCAATTCAAATTCTCTGTTTTGTTAAAAGAACAACATAAACAATAACACCTACATTCCCATTTGAATCCATTCAATTCTATGAAACAAAATCCGCCTTCATCTATAAGTGTCAAGATATCTTAACTACTCATAAAACGTTTGAATGTCGACACCAATAGAGTGTGGGAATAACTTTTGTTAACCTTCATTTGACACAGGTAACTTAGATACCATACTTTTTAAACGTTTTTAGATTTAAACCAAAGTTATCTCTAATACAGGTATCTTGAAACTAATTTATTGCAGGACATGATATTAGGTGGAACCAGTACCTCTTCAATGATACTTGAATGGGCGATGGTCGAACTAATGAGGAATCCGGAGATCCTGAGGAAAGCGCAAGCGGAAGTAAGAGCAACAGTGAAGGGAAATACTATTGCAGACACTGACATTCAAAATATGCATTACTTGAAGATGATCATAAAGGAAACACTTAGGCTACATGGTTCTCCAATTTTGCTTCCTAAAGTAAACAGGAAGGATTGTATGGTTGACAGATATAACATTCCAGCGAACACCAGGATATTTATAAATGCACGGGCATGCGGAACCGATCCCGGCAGTTGGGAGAATCCTGATAGCTTCGTGCCGGAGAGATTTGAAAACAGTTCGATCAGTTACATGGGTTCCGACTTTGAGTTCCTTCCATTTGGAGGTGGCCGGAGAACATGCCCTGGTATTTCTTTCGGAGTTTGTACGGAAAATTCACTTGCTAGTTTGTTGTTTCATTTCGACTGGGAGCTTCCAAATGGATTGAAACCCCATGAGATTGATACGACGGAAGCTATGGTGCTTTCGACTTTACCTAAAAATCCCTTGCAGGTTGTCCCTATCCCTTTCTCGCAAGAAAAATAAAATAGAAAGGCATATATGCGTGTACGAGGAGTGGCCTACAGTTTGGCATCCTACTGCAATATCTATTTGTGTCTGTATTAAAATAAAACATGTAACCTGTAACACCTCGCATTTCTAACTTTCTGTATTTAGAAACGTTGTCGTATATTTCTATTTTCGGAAACTTGTAATCTCGTGTTATCATATTTCATTTCGAATCGTTGTAAACCCAAGACCTTGATCGTGATGAAATTGGTCATTTTATGTGAAATATACAGTGTTTATTCGCATATACTTACACATTCCCATCATACACTTATACAATCAAATCATACACATACTTGTTGACCATTCTTGATTCTTGTGTTAACTTGACGTAAATACATGACCTTAGACGCTTATTACACGCGAACGCTTGATTATACGTCACCATACATAACCTATGCTTTTATTTCATTATTATTATACAAATTTTAATACTTAATTTTATGCTTTATATGTAAATTAAACACTAATATATAAGCTATATTCTAAGGCTTAGTAATCGTATATTAATATTACCTCTTATACATTATGCCTAATTATATACATAGTGGTTACTTAATTATATGTTTAGTAAACTTTAAATACATTATTATGCCAATAATCAAATTGAGGGACTACATGAAAAAAAAGGAGTAGAATAAGCTGATCCTCATGTGTGGCCGGTTTTGATTCACAATCCATCCATTCACAGCCAATGGTTGAATATGTTATAATATACTTTGAATTATGGAACATTAAAACAACATTATTATATCAAATATATTGGGGTATGACAAACGAAGAAAAGAAGTTGGAATGGTTGTTTTCGGCCAGCAACTTGCGCCAAAAAGGGTTCCGCAAACAGCCATAAGCAGCCGCACAATGGGTGATCTTTGATCTTTTTTTTATTCACAAATTATATTGACTTTTAGTATACTTATATGGAACATTGGGGCTTTATTGATCAATTAAAAAAAGAAAGAATATCCAGCTGATTTTGGCCAAGATCTACGGCTAGAACCGTGATCCCCAGCCAACATGTCTGAATCAGCTCATTGGTTCAACTTTTAAGTCCCTACCTCCCAACTAACCTTATTTATTACACTTCTAAACACTAACCCTAATCCCCAACTATATATAGACCCCTTCCCTCACTCATTTTCACTTTCCAATCTCTCTAAACACTCCAAAATCACTCTCTAATCTCTCTAAATTTCCAGAAGTTGAGCAGAAAGTTTAAGTCATTCAAAGTGAGTTCTAGCTCACTTCTATAACTATTTTCTTCTTGTTTCTTCTTCTAAAACACTTGGATAACCTCTAGAAATGTTTTCACAAGTTTGCTTGGGCAAATTAAGGTGAAACCTCACCACATTTTAGGTTTAAAGTGCACTTTATTTTCTGTTTTGTATATAGTTCTTGTATCATCATGTTCTTGAAAAAAAACTTGGTGGAATCTTGAATCCACCAAGCTCACAACTCATCCTATAGTTGTGGGTTTGTGTTGAAATGATTACCACCAAGTTATAAGTTCAACAACTCCTTATATTTCAGTTTATACATAACATAATCAAGTGATGAAAAAAAGCATAAGTCATCATCTTTCATATGATGAACTTGTGACTTGTGAAGTGTGAATAATGGGAGCTTGGGCTTTCTAACACTAGTTCCTCTCCTTCATTTGTGAGCTTTGTGAATAAACACTTAAGTGTTTTACTTGAATCAAAGTAACTTAGCCTCGTCTAGCCTCCATCACTTAGTTAATTCTTCTCACGATGTGTTGGCACACCCGGGTTAGAGACTTACTTAGTCACTTGAGCTTGCACTAGTTAGATTTATTTCTTGTAATTCATGACCCTCCGAATCATCCCCGTGATGATTTCATGTAGCGGTGAATCATATAAAGAGGTTTTAACTTCCATGCTTGACTTACATGATATCTATGATTGGACTTAGTTTTAGGTTAATATTATTACCATATGAATATACGTATCTATATAAAACAAGACTGAATTTGTGATGATAATCTGTGACACCCCACGAAAACGCTCAAACGCACTAACTTCTTCAACGACTGTTTACAAATTTCGGGATGAAATTTCTTTCAACTTGGAGCTGATGTGACAACCCGTAACTTTGAGGTAAAACCCATATGTTTCGCTTTTATAAATCAGCTCTTATACTTACTTTATTTGATAGATTAATTATATACTTATGTAAATTATAGTGTGCAAATGAATATTTGAAACGAAATCCATATCGCGTTGAACCGACCCGAACCGTTTGAACCAAAGTACAGGTCTCGCTTGTCGAATCAACCCACTCGTGTAACCCGAAACTTATGAGTCCCGAACTAGAGCATGATCATTATAATTTTATTTTTAGTTGATTTAATATTTTCTTTTTATTAGTTGAAAAAAAATATATAAAATACAGATGTATATAAACAATAAATCGTTGCATGCCATCCTTTTATTTTGTTTAAACTTGTGGCCCACACCATCCATGCCCTACTTGTTCTTACGGCCCACCTAATTCCCCACTCAATGGAACCCTTTATTAAATTGTACGTATGTACGTGTT